>AP028259.1:12367500-12370000 GCA_030269945.2 Trilocha varians
AAGATCGCCTCCAGCGCCTCACTGATCTGACTTTCAAGTTCTGCGGTGTTGTCTGCGCTTGCGATCACCAGTAAATCGTCCGCATAAGCCTGAATGTGTGCAGTCAATTCTTCAGCTCGTCTCAGTAATGGGTCTAATTGGATATTCCACAATAGGGGCCCGAAGACAGATCCCTGGACACAGCCTTTGTTCGTGTCGCGTAAAACACCCTCTCCCAGGTAACGGAGCTCGACGCTCCTTTCCGAGAGGTAACTGTCAATGATGCGTACTGTCGTGCTGTCGACATCTTTTCGGGTCAGCTCTTCGATAATCCCTGGCCACCAGCAATTATCGAAGGCTCCCTCGATGTCGAGCGAAATCATGACAGTCACCTTCTTCTGGACCAGGCTTTTCTCGACACGTTGCATTGCGTCGTACAGCGCATCCTCTGTCCCACGTTGGGGCATGAACCCGTATTGACGACCGCTTAAAAGACCCCCTCCCAGGTACCAAGTGAGCCTGGTTGCAACGAGTTTTTCCAGAACTTTTCCTAGGACAGGTAGTAGTCCTATGGGACGATATGCCTTCGGGTTTGTGTAGTCGCTCTTCCCAGGCTTCGGTATTACAACTATTCTGGCCATCTTCCAGAGCCTGGGAAAATAGCCAGTGCGTAGGCATCTATTGAAGATGGCCAGCTGCAATCCCGGTACCGCTTCGCAACTACGCTGGCATATGTCGGAGGTAAGTCCGTCTGCTCCTGGGGATTTTTTTGGGTCCATTTTCCGATAAACGTTGGTTAGCTCTGTTGCAGTGAAGTCTGGGCACTCGGTACCGTCGCAGCGCTGCCGACTAAGGAACTCGTGCACGTCTGCTCTTATTTTCTTCTGCTCAGCTGTGTCCGTCGTGGGATCATCCCTGGGGAAGAACGTCGAAGCCAGGAGCTCCGCGGATTCTGCCGGAGTACAAAGAGGGCTTTCGGGGTTCGGTCGGAGGAGTTCGTCGTTCTTGTGGGTGTTGCAGATTTTCATGAGTCTATAAGATCTTTGCCACACAGTTTCGACTTTTTCCTCACAACAGAAACTCTTCCAGCTGCTGGTGATGGCCTCTTGTATTGTTTGTTTGTATTCCAGCTTCGCAGTCAAATACTCCCGGACAAGCCGCTCCCTCCTGATCGGGTTGGCTTTTTGAATGCGACGTCTAATTCGAATCAAATCTTGCTTTTTGGCAGTCAAGTCCTCATTCCACCATCGGCTAGGACCGTGCTTATGGTGTGTCGGCAGTCGAGGGATCTCGTTGTCGCACGTCTCTATTACCGCTGACACGTAATCTGCGACCACTTGTTCCAGCTCCTCCGGTAGCTCCGCCCGAGTCACTCGGTCCGTGTGGACTTCGTTTACCTCGAGCACTTCCCGGAGTCGCTTTTCGAACGCTGACCAGCTAGCCTTCTTCGTATTGTAGCAGCGTGTACCTTTTGCAAGATTTTGTCTTGTGTTATGGCCCACGACTAGGGAGAAGACCAGCTGGCGATGATCCGACAGATTGACCGCGTTTTCGTCGACGTGCCAGTCCCGGATCCTATCGACGATGTTGTTCGAGCAGGCCGTTACGTCAATGATGCTGGTGCATGCTTGGTTGCCCCGGTATGTGTGAAATGTTGCTGTGTCACCCTCATTCAAGACATTCAGACCCCATTGGGCGAGGAATTCAGCGCATTGTGTGCCTCTTCGGTCGTCTCTTGGACACCCCCACCATGTGCTGGAGGCATTGAAGTCTCCTCCAATCACGAAGGCTTCGGCACCCAATCCTTGAAGCACACTCTGAATCCTGCCCAAGTCTTCGTCTATGTCTGTGTTTTTGTCCAGGTAGACACTAGCAACACCAAGCCTCATCCTTCCAAGCTGCACCACGCACGCCACTATAGACTCCGTTACGAGTTCGGAGTTGACCACAATGTTAATGCTGTTGTCAAGAACAACGATCGCTGCTCTGACCGGCCTATCCCTGTCGCTGGTGGATTTTTGAACTACCCTGTGGGGGCAGATGAGATGCGCTTTTGCTCCCACGTAGGGCTCTTGGAGTAGCAAGATCGACTTCTCGTCCGCGTACGCTGCTTCCAGGCACTCTTTTGTGGCCGCGAAACCTCTCCCCAGGTTCACCTGTCCGAACTTGATTACCGTGGTATCATTACTGCGAAGTTCCGTAGAGTTGCCCTTAACAATATGAGATAGTCGATCTTGCCATCCGGTCCCATCGCTGCCACTCAGGACATGACGAGCTGTACGCGGGGTGTGAGCAGTCCGAAGACTTTGCTGCTGAACAGTTTGCACAATGAGGTGCTGCGTCTCGGTTCACGCAAGTTCTCGTGTCGTGGCTGCCGGCGCAGTACCCGCAGGTTTCATTCTTGGTGCAGGTCCTCGCTGTGTGGCCGAATGACAAACACTTAAAACACTGCACTATTGGCGAGTGATCCGTCACTGGTACCACCTGGTAGCCAACATGGATTTTTTGGTCCTTCAGGGCA
>AP028259.1:12375000-12377504 GCA_030269945.2 Trilocha varians
TAGGTTAGGTTAGGTTAGGTTAGGTTAGGTTAGGTTAGGTTAGGTTAGGTTAGGTTAGGTTAGGTTAGGTTAGGTTAGGTTAGGTTAGGTTAGGTTAGGTTAGGTTAGGTTAGGTTAGGTTAGGTTAGGTTAGGTTAGGTTAGGTTAGGTTAGGTTAGGTTAGGTTAGGTTAGGTTGGGTTAGGTTAGGTTAGGTTAGGTTAGGTTAGGTTAGGTTAGGTTAGGTTAGGTTAGGTTAGGTTAGGTTAGGTTAGGTTAGGTTAGGTTAGGTTAGGTTAGGTTAGGTTAGGTTAGGTTAGGTTAGGTTAGGTTAGGTTAGGTTAGGTTAGGTTAGGTTAGGTTAGGTTAGGTTAGGTTAGGTTAGGTTAGGTTAGGTTAGGTTAGGTTAGGTTAGGTTAGGTTAGGTTGGGTTAGGTTAGGTTAGGTTAGGTTAGGTTAGGTTAGGTTAGGTTAGGTTAGGTTAGGTTAGGTTAGGTTAGGTTAGGTTAGGTTAGGTTAGGTTAGGTTAGGTTGGGTTAGGTTAGGTTAGGTTGGGTTAGGTTAGGTTGGGTTAGGTTAGGTTAGGTTAGGTTAGGTTAGGTTAGGTTAGGTTAGGTTAGGTTAGGTTGGGTTAGGTTAGGTTAGGTTAGGTTAGGTTAGGTTAGGTTAGGTTAGGTTAGGTTAGGTTAGGTTAGGTTAGGTTAGGTTAGGTTAGGTTAGGTTAGGTTAGGTTAGGTTAGGTTAGGTTAGGTTAGGTTAGGTTAGGTTAGGTTAGGTTAGGTTAGGTTAGGTTAGGTTAGGTTAGGTTAGGTTAGGTTAGGTTAGGTTAGGTTAGGTTAGGTTAGGTTAGGTTAGGTTAGGTTAGGTTAGGTTAGGTTAGGTTAGGTTAGGTTAGGTTAGGTTAGGTTAGGTTAGGTTAGGTTAGGTTAGGTTAGGTTAGGTTAGGTTAGGTTAGGTTAGGTTAGGTTAGGTTAGGTTAGGTTAGGTTAGGTTAGGTTAGGTTAGGTTAGGTTAGGTTAGGTTAGGTTAGGTTAGGTTAGGTTAGGTTAGGTTAGGTTAGGTTAGGTTAGGTTAGGTTAGGTTAGGTTAGGTTAGGTTAGGTTAGGTTAGGTTAGGTTAGGTTAGGTTAGGTTAGGTTAGGTTAGGTTGGGTTAGGTTAGGTTAGGTTAGGTTAGGTTAGGTTAGGTTAGGTTAGGTTAGGTTAGGTTAGGTTAGGTTAGGTTGGGTTGGGTTAGGTTAGGTTAGGTTAGGTTAGGTTAGGTTAGGTTAGGTTAGGTTAGGTTAGGTTAGGTTAGGTTAGGTTAGGTTAGGTTAGGTTAGGTTAGGTTAGGTTAGGTTAGGTTAGGTTAGGTTAGGTTAGGTTAGGTTAGGTTAGGTTAGGTTAGGTTAGGTTAGGTTAGGTTAGGTTAGGTTAGGTTAGGTTAGGTTAGGTTAGGTTAGGTTAGGTTAGGTTAGGTTAGGTTAGGTTAGGTTAGGTTAGGTTAGGTTAGGTTAGGTTAGGTTAGGTTAGGTTAGGTTAGGTTAGGTTAGGTTAGGTTAGGTTAGGTTAGGTTAGGTTAGGTTAGGTTAGGTTAGGTTAGGTTAGGTTAGGTTAGGTTAGGTTAGGTTAGGTTAGGTTAGGTTAGGTTAGGTTAGGTTAGGTTAGGTTAGGTTAGGTTAGGTTAGGTTAGGTTAGGTTAGGTTAGGTTAGGTTAGGTTAGGTTAGGTTAGGTTAGGTTAGGTTAGGTTAGGTTAGGTTAGGTTAGGTTAGGTTAGGTTAGGTTAGGTTAGGTTAGGTTAGGTTAGGTTAGGTTAGGTTAGGTTAGGTTAGGTTAGGTTAGGTTAGGTTAGGTTAGGTTAGGTTAGGTTAGGTTAGGTTAGGTTAGGTTAGGTTAGGTTAGGTTAGGTTAGGTTAGGTTAGGTTAGGTTAGGTTAGGTTAGGTTAGGTTAGGTTAGGTTAGGTTAGGTTAGGTTAGGTTAGGTTAGGTTAGGTTAGGTTAGGTTAGGTTAGGTTAGGTTAGGTTAGGTTAGGTTAGGTTAGGTTAGGTTAGGTTAGGTTAGGTTAGGTTAGGTTAGGTTAGGTTAGGTTAGGTTAGGTTAGGTTAGGTTAGGTTAGGTTAGGTTAGGTTAGGTTAGGTTAGGTTAGGTTAGGTTAGGTTAGGTTAGGTTAGGTTAGGTTAGGTTAGGTTAGGTTAGGTTAGGTTAGGTTAGGTTAGGTTAGGTTAGGTTAGGTTAGGTTAGGTTAGGTTAGGTTAGGTTAGGTTAGGTTAGGTTAGGTTAGGTTAGGTTAGGTTAGGTTAGGTTAGGTTAGGTTAGGTTAGGTTAGGTTAGGTTAGGTTAGGTTAGGTTAGGTTAGGTTAGGTTAGGTTAGGTTAGGTTAGGTTAGGTTAGGTTAGGTTAGGTTAGGTTAGGTTAGGTTAGGTTAGGTTAGGTTAGGTTAGGTTAGGTTAGGTTAGGTTAGGTTAGGTTAGGTTAGGTTAGGTTAGGTTAGGTTAGGTTAGGTTAGGTTAGGTTAGGTTAGGTTAGGTTAGGTTAGGTTAGGTTAGG
>AP028260.1:5000-10000 GCA_030269945.2 Trilocha varians
CTAACCTAACCTAACCTAACCTAACCTAACCTAACCTAACCTAACCTAACCTAACCTAACCTAACCTAACCTAACCTAACCTAACCTAACCTAACCTAACCTAACCTAACCTAACCTAACCTAACCTAACCTAACCTAACCTAACCTAACCTAACCTAACCTAACCTAACCTAACCTAACCTAACCTAACCTAACCTAACCTAACCTAACCTAACCTAACCTAACCTAACCTAACCTAACCTAACCTAACCTAACCTAACCTAACCTAACCTAACCTAACCTAACCTAACCTAACCTAACCTAACCTAACCTAACCTAACCTAACCTAACCTAACCTAACCTAACCTAACCTAACCTAACCTAACCTAACCTAACCTAACCTAACCTAACCTAACCTAACCTAACCTAACCTAACCTAACCTAACCTAACCTAACCTAACCTAACCTAACCTAACCTAACCTAACCTAACCTAACCTAACCTAACCTAACCTAACCTAACCTAACCTAACCTAACCTAACCTAACCTAACCTAACCTAACCTAACCTAACCTAACCTAACCTAACCTAACCTAACCTAACCTAACCTAACCTAACCTAACCTAACCTAACCTAACCTAACCTAACCTAACCTAACCTAACCTAACCTAACCTAACCTAACCTAACCTAACCTAACCTAACCTAACCTAACCTAACCTAACCTAACCTAACCTAACCTAACCTAACCTAACCTAACCTAACCTAACCTAACCTAACCTAACCTAACCTAACCTAACCTAACCTAACCTAACCTAACCTAACCTAACCTAACCTAACCTAACCTAACCTAACCTAACCTAACCTAACCTAACCTAACCTAACCTAACCTAACCTAACCTAACCTAACCTAACCTAACCTAACCTAACCTAACCTAACCTAACCTAACCTAACCTAACCTAACCTAACCTAACCTAACCTAACCTAACCTAACCTAACCTAACCTAACCTAACCTAACCTAACCTAACCTAACCTAACCTAACCTAACCTAACCTAACCTAACCTAACCTAACCTAACCTAACCTAACCTAACCTAACCTAACCTAACCTAACCTAACCTAACCTAACCTAACCTAACCTAACCTAACCTAACCTAACCTAACCTAACCTAACCTAACCTAACCTAACCTAACCTAACCTAACCTAACCTAACCTAACCTAACCCATTGAAATTTCTTTCGCGATATTAGGTATTTGTTGCTGTTCCACGTTGCTAAATTGCTTCTTTATCCCTCTTGCACTCGTAAATAGTAATTCAGTTTGAGATTCACTTAGTTATCCTACTTTTTGTTTAAAAATCGTAATTTCTTTAAAGTCAATTCATTTTTGTCATTCTAACACTTAACTTCTTTGTTTTCTAACCGTTTCTTGTAGTCCAGCATCGTATTTCTTCTCCCATCACACCTTCCGCGCCTTCTGCATCTGAAAAATAAATAAAATTCATTAATACAATACACAAATTAACGTTTTGCTTGATTTTTTATATAAATTTTCAACATCTTAAAAGTAAATTCATTTTTTCTAAAGTTTTATTCACTACTCCTATTGATATTATTATATTGATAAAACCGCTATTCTTTCACGCATCTTTAGACACCAATTTCGTAGTTCTCCGATCAGTAGTTTTTCAGTTATTCGCCAAAAACAGAAATTTCCGGCCCGCCCACCCGCCCTTATTTCTCTCTGGGGTATCAAGACTCGGAACCTGAAAAAATTTCACATCTAAATTTTAAATTCTAGTAATATTCTACACGTTGAGAGCTCATTAACTACATATTTACTTTCCTCATACCGTTCATAACTTTCTCACAAAAAATTCTTAAAGTCAGTCAAACTTTAGATTTTCTAAATCATATCATAAAATCTTTCTTACCTTTTTAATAGCCGCATTTTTAGTATCACCGACATGTTTTGCACTGCTCGTACCCCTCCTCGTAAGCCTGAGGTCCAACCACCGACGGCGCCGCTAAAACCGGCTGAGAAAATGCCACTTAACAGCCGCAGAGAACTTTTCTCACAAAGTAAATACTCTTCGCAGACCAGCCAGTCGTCCGACACAGAAACTGACCCCGGACAGAGGATGAGTCCAACAGTTAGAATAAGACCGTTACCGCTAACATACCTAGAACCGCTTTCCGACAATCTAGACTTACCTGCCCCAACTAAACCTAAAAAGAAAACCACTGCCGCTATTCAATTCAACCCCATATCATTCCCGAGCGACTGGAGGGAGTTGAACAGGAGGGAGACAAAGGAGCTGGCCTCAACTATCTTGAAAAATACAAAGCTCTCGATGGAACAGTCAGGAAACCTGAGACGTGACATCAAGCAGACGATAATTGAGGACAACCGGAATCTCTTCAACCTCCTGGTCAACGCCCTGGAGATGCAAGGGACTCTGACACACAGCCCCAGCACCACAAATACCATCGGATCACAAACAGACGAGACAAATACAACGCACACACTGACCCCGCCTTCGTCTGAAATAATCACCGAACAACCTACACCACCTGAACCAAATGCTCTTATTGAGCAACTCATGGGTGAGCTTAGAGAATGCTCTCGAAACACTCGTGCTCTCAGGGACGAGCTCGAGAAGAGCAATCTTCCAAAAACCCCTCAGCTCGACAAAACGTACCTGGTACCGCACAATCCCAGACCGCGCGACGGAACACGAACCGTGTCGGGGGACTTGCGGGGCGAGGAACGCCATGTAGACCCGATCCGCAGCGCCACGTATCGAGATGCCTTGATGCGGCCACGCTTCCCGGTGATGCTGGAATCAATCGATCCCACCCACTCAAGCCAGGAAGTCATGGACAAGATAAAGGAAAAGGTCGACGTGGTGGGGCTAGGTATTGGAATCACAGGAATCCGCAACACCCGGAACCAAAGAGTAGTGGTAGACTGCTGCTCGGACGGGGACCGGCGCAAATTCACTGCGGCAATTAAAGAAAAAGCAGACAGGATCACAGTCATGCAGCCCACCCAACGGAGGCCGCAGCTAAAGCTGATCGGAGTAACCCGGGACATGGGCGATGACAGACTGACAAACGCTATAATCTCTCAGAATTCAAAGCTGTTCCCCACAGACGCGGCAACAAAACCGAGCATCAAAGTCCTACGGCGCACCAAGGGCCGGAACGATGTCACCAGTAATGTTGTGCTGGAGGTGGATCCACTCACCTGGAAATCCCTCAAAGATCAGAGGATCCACTTAGGATACCAGGTGATACTAGTGATGGATCAGTCACCAATAGTGCAATGTTACAGGTGTATGTCCTTCGGCCACACTGCAAAGAGCTGCACCAAAGACGAAACATGCGGATTCTGTTCCGGCAGTCACGACACACGCTCTTGCGAAAATCGGAACACAGCACCTCACTGCACTAACTGTGCTGCAGTCAAGACCGAGGACTGCTCCCACCCAGCGTACAGCTCCTCGTGTCCAGAATGGCAGCGGTGGGACCGGTTAGCAAGAGCCACGATCTCGTATTGCTAAGGGCACCTCCACGGACACCCACAGGAACAACAACGCGGACATCAAGTTCGGACAAGTAAATTTGGGCAGAGGTTTCGCGGCCACCAAAGAGTGTTTGGAGTCGGCGAGCAGCGACGAAAGACCGATTTTACTGCTCCAGGAGCCCTACGTTGGCGCAAAAGCGCATTTGGTATGTTCTCATAGAACAATCCAGAAGCTTACCAACGATAGGGAAAACCCAGTTAGAGCAGCTATCGTCATTACTGATAGAAGGTTCGAAGTCGTGGTAAACGCCGATCTGGTGACGGAGTCGATTGCGGCGTGCGTGGTTCGCTTGGGGGGCTTCAAGCTTGGGGTGATCAGTGTATACCTCGATAAGAACATCGACATAGAAGAGGACTTAGGGAGAATACAGCAAGTACTGCAGGGATTGGGCGCCCAGGCACTGCTGATTGGAGGAGACTTCAATGCCTCCAGCACCTGGTGGGGCTGCCCAAGAGATGACAGTAGAGGAGTAAAATGCTCAGAGTTTCTGGCCCAATGGGACCTAAATGTTCTCAACGATGGTAGCACCCCAACCTTCCACGCTTACCGCAACGGTCTGCCTTGCACCAGCATAATCGACGTAACAGCGTGTACCAGCAACATTGTTCATAGGATTCATGGCTGGCAAGTGAATGAAAACGCGGTAACGCTCTCGGACCACCGCCAAATAGACTTCACTCTCGCCGTGGGTCCGATGATCAATCGAAATCATGCAAGGAGCACTCGATGTTACAACACCCGAAAAGCGAATTGGCCAGAGTTCGACCGGCGACTCAAGGAGGAGCTGAAAACTAGGAAGCTTCACACTGACCGTGTGACCCAAGTACAGGAACCGGAAGAACTGGAACATATGGTGGAGGAATATGTTGCCGCTATCGTGGAGACCAGCAACAGCAAGATTCCTCGCCTACCTACGCATTCTAAGCATGGTCCGAGTCGCTGGTGGAACGGAGAATTGGATGCCAAAAAGAAGGACGTGATAAGGCTGAGGCGTCGTATACAAAAAGCAAACCCAGTAAGAAGGGAAAGAATAGTCGAGGAATATAAAACAGCGCGGCAGGAGTACAAACAGATGATTCAGGACGCGATCACTACAAGCTGGAAAAACTTTTGTTGCGAAGAAAAGATCGAAACGGTGTGGCAAAGATCGTATCGCATAATGAAACTTTGCGACACCCACAAAAGTGACCAGCTACTCCGTCCGAATCCTGAAAGCGCGTTTTGTACTCCAGCGGAATCTGCAGAACTTCTGGCCTCGACTTTCTTCCCTCGAGACGACGAGGAAACGGACTCACCCGAGCATCGAAACACAAGGCTGAAGGTGCACGAACTAATGAATGAGTTGCAATCTGACACTGAAAGCCTTGAATGCCCGTCATTTACTGCAGTTGAGTTGTCTAAAGTATACCGTACTATGAACCCCAAGAAGGCTCC
>AP028260.1:15000-22500 GCA_030269945.2 Trilocha varians
AAGGGGTTCAAAAATTGTAGCCTATGTGTTATTCTGATGTATAAGCTATATTGTGGTAAAGGGTCATTCAAATCCATTCAGTAGTTTTTACGTGAAAGAGTAACAAACATACATCCATTCATAGGAAACCAGCGGTGTGATCAGTTAATGATGGACAGCAGCAGTAGTAGAAAATTCCTTAGGCATAAGGAAAACACCTTGAGAGAATTAACCATCCCTAAAAGACTGATGTGGAAGTAAGGTGTGGAAGTAAGTAAAAAGTTTCATGGAATAGAATCAGAAAACAGGGCTCGTAGTTTGTCGATCGTTTGGCGATCTGACTGACCCTCTGTGATCAGTGTGAAATTGGCTGTACAGTAGCTGGCTGTACATCATCATAGAGAAGGTTTTATCATGGTTGAATAGGACAGAGAAACTGACTGTAAGAAGAATATTATAACAGTTGACAGCGTTTTTAGTAAATAAAGATTAGTACATACGCATACTACTACATCATTGTACTTATTTAGCAATTCCATCTTATGTGGGGTATCTAAATAAAAACTACCTGATGAATAAAATTATAATTTATTTAACTAATATCACAATTTGGTTCACATGGTTTTCGTAATAGTTCACTTTGATAGTGATAGTCACACTAGTACGGGCACGCGGCGTCCCTTGCCGCCGGGCGCGCCGGAGTGCGTGGCGCGCTATAAGGGCAGCTCGGAGCCGAGCACGGCCACGGCCACGCCGGCCGCCGGGGTAGCCGCGCCCCCCGCGCCACGCCCTGCCCCCGGCCTCGCCTGCAGCCCCGCCGGCAGCCCCGCCCGCAGTGACTCCAGCCCTCGCACGTCTAAGTGAATACCGTTCTCCTCCACAGATCGTCGTAGTCGAGGGTACAATGATGATTCTTCCGTCTGCACCTGACGGTCCGTCGCCGTGCAACGCTCTAAAACATACCGATGGACATATTCTTTAGTACCACTCTAATATTGTGATGAGGATGTAAGTTAGTTTTGTTGTGTGCTGATTCAGGTCACCTGGTTCGTTGAGTGTGGAGAGGTCTGTGGAGGGTGTGGGTAGCGGCGCCGCACCGACGAGCGCGGCACACACGGCGCCCCCCACCGCGCCGCCCGTACCCCCGCCGCCGCCCCCCGCGCCTCGCCATCGAGACGGCATCAAGCTCGCACGGACGTTACGTTCTGGACGTACTAGTATTATGTATACCTAAACACGAATATTTTTTTAAATTTTGTCATCGATGAAGTAAATATTACAACTGACATATCCTGGTAACCTAACATAGGTTACCTTGGGTGAGAAGAGACAGATGAGTGTGACGCTGGCGCTGAGTGAGATGGTGATAGCCATGCTGGTGACTCGGAGCGGCACGTGGCTGGCGGTGCCCAGGTACAGCGGGACGAACGCGAGCCAGATCACACACGTCGTGTACATCGTGAAACCTGTATAAAACATCAGTGACAACATGGTTCCATTGGACTACTCTAAGAATATGTACAGGGCAAAATAAGGTAAATACCGATATGTTTGCTCTCGTTGAATGCCTCAGGTATCTTGCGCGTGAGCACGGCATACACGGTGCAGACGAGGATGAGCACAACGGGGTAGAAGAAGGCGATGGTGTAGGACGCGTCCACGTACGAGTCGCACACGAGCATGTTGTCCTCGCGCGACGGGTAGTGGTGGATGGCGCGCGCCGGGGACACTATCTGCCACACCACCACTATCACCACCTGTTCAGTAGTAATACACACGTATTTAGGTATATACAATACATTTGGTCCACAATATTGATTTTTATTGTTGTTGGTTTAATAGTTACCTGAACAGAGACAAGAGCAGTGCATATGAGCAGCTGTGACTTGGGTGAGATGAGCGAGGGACGGCGCGCAGAGTGCTTGCTTGCTGCGAAGATGCGCGCGATGCGGTTAGTCTTGGTCAGCAGCGCTGCGTACACTACCGTGAAGCAGAACCCCGTCCCGAATCTATCCACAGACATACTTGAGTATCTACACATTTAGATAATTAGTGCCGTAGTTATACAAGTTCAACCAGACTGACCGCTGCAGAGCGCACAGCAAGTTGTTGGGTCGGAAGACGAGTGCGAAGGTGACGAGATAGCACATCATGATGCCGGCGAGCAACACGAAGGAGAGCTCCCTCCCGCTGGCGCGCACCACCGGCGTCGAGCCCCGCGCCGCCCACACACACACCACGAACCTGCACACACAGAGCACTGGTAACACTGGAGCTGACTGAACATAAACCAGTAGCGGTAGGTAACAGTGACTCACGTGGTGAGGACGATGCCGAGCGAGGAGAAGGTCATGGCAGCGACGGCGGCGGCAGAATCCGGGCGCAGGTACAGCTCGGGGATGGGGGCGCAGCGCGTGCGGCGCGCGTCCGGCAACGTGCCCAGCGCACACTCCACGCACGCCGTCTCTGACACCGCCGACCGGACCTACACACACCTCGCACATGTACCTCGCTCCCGGCATCAGTACCTCTGTGTTCTGATGTCAGGGCTGACTGACCTCGTACTGCGTACAGTTGAAGCAGTGCCAGCAGCAGCTCTCCCCCTCCACGTACTGCTTGGCCTGACCGAGCTCGCACTCCGCGCTGCACACCGACTCCGGCGGACGAGGAGACTCCCACTTGAACTGGATCTCTGATCACAACACGTAACACAAGTTTTATGAAAATGACCAGATATTGATTTTGTCTCGTTAGATAGTAAATTTTGATTATTACCGTTAATGTCTAGTTTTAGTTCTCCATCGAGGTATCGACCGACCTTCAGCCAGCGGTACACTCCCCGCGCCACCTGCTTGAAGTGCAGGATGTTATACCGCGCGGGACCGTCGCCGTTACTGTCGAAGTGGAACTCATCTCCACTGAGACCTGCAACATAACATTTTATTGACTTTATCGATTGTATTTTCAAATCATATTAATTGTTTCACTATGATTATTGAGTGCAATTCAAAATGAGTGAGTGAACCTGTGAAGCGCACTTGTCGTAAGTAGCGCAGTAGAGTGGGTCCGCTGGCAGGTCGCATGGCCTCGCACAGACCCGGCTTACCGCCACACAGCTCCGAGTGCATGTCTCTGAAAACAGAAATGATAGTCATATTATTATTAACCCTGACTCAGTACATTAAACCAAATATGAGTGGTCTCGTGTATGATTGTGTGTGTGTGTTGTGTGACACACCTTATCGCGTGTGCGAAGGCGAGGACAGCGTCTGTGACGAACTGCAGCTGCGCCTCGAACTGTGTGTTGTCGTGTGAGAGTCGCTCCCGGCCCGAGCACGTGCGCGTGTAGTGCGTGTTGTGCGGTGTGCGCGCTCCGCCCGGGTACCGACACTTGAACTGATCCTCCCAGAACTCTGCACACACACACACAACCGTATTACTGTACCTACAGCGGACATCACAACGGCAGTTGGTGTCTTCAACTATGATCGATATTACCTACGAACCAGGGGTTCCTCGGGTTATTCTCGACAGTGAGATTTAGGAAGTACTCTTTGAACCCTTTGACGGGGTTGGCCTGCGGCTGCACACTGATGGTTCCCTCGACGGCATCCTCGTTCCCGTCGGACACGAGTGTCCTGGCGCTCCAGCCGTCGGAGCCGACCCAGCTGAAGGCGCCGGTCGCCCCCGCGCGCGCCACCGCCGCCATCACACCCGCCACCTCCTGGTCCGATCCGAACACTATCACACCTGCAACACGCACATGTCACAATAGTGTAGGTATTGTATTTCTAGAACCTGTTATATTGACTATGACGGTATTATGTAGCAGCAGACCTCGGGCCCGCGGTCGTGACAGCAGCCTCGCGACGATGTTGTCGTAGGCTCGCTCGTCCGCCTCGCCCGAGTCCTTCACGAGTCTCTCTTTCACCGCGATGCAGATGTCATTACGAGCCAGCAACGTCTCTAGTTCTTCAAATGCCTGAATCGGAGTGAATAACAAATGAGTTACTTACTCTATGAAGTAACTGGTATCATAAAGAGTTGTAACGTTACCTTTATACCGTAGTTGGACTCTTCATAGATGATGGAAACGTAGCGCCATCCTAGTTTCTTGACGATCTCGACCATCGCTCTTACTTGGTGCAAATCAGACGGTATTGTTCTGGTGAAATATTCGAAACGAGCTTTGTTCGACAGTTCTGGAGAAGTCGAGAAAAATGATACCTTGAACAAGAGAGTTTAGTTTGATAAAGTCATGCAATGTTATTGATTGGTTGGTTATAGAGGAGCGATGTGGGTACCTGTGGTATCTTGAAGAGTCTGAGCAGATTGGCGACCTGCACGGAGGTGACGCTGGAGGCGGCGCCCACCACGCCTGAGATTACCTTGCGGACGGCGCTCGCGTTACACGCGTACTCCGCGTCGTCGATGTTGCTGATGGAGCCTGCGACCACACACACATACAGCGGTCAGGAGCGACGCGGGGCGAGGGCTGAGGGGTCAGGGGTATAGTGTAGAGTGCAAGCGGTACCTTTAATGAAGTCAAGCGCCATCTCGAGTCCGTAGGTGTCATTGTCGCAGTCGTCGAGCACGTGTGCGCCGAGCGTGACGTCAGGTGGAGCGACGCTGCGGGCCGCGTCCAGGGCAAACAACATCGCCTCCAGTGCCTGCACCCCGCCCTGAGACATCACCGGCCCGCATGTTGCTACTTCAGACCTACTGTGTACCTACGACAATATTTTACTTTGTAATTTAATAACGACAATTTTTTACCTACTATACTGGTGTGATATAAAAATAACGAATAAATAAAAATACTTCGAACCGAACTATCGTGTTGTCTATTGTCTATTGTCTATTGTCGGTGGTTTGTCGACGCTCCTGCTGCTAAAATAAGTCCGGTCCTTAACTATAAATTATTTATAGTTAAACTAATTATTAGTTAGTTGTGGATTTAGAAAAAAAATGCAATGATTTTCCTGTCTGCAAACGAATTTAAGTTTAAGAAAATTGATGATGATTTTACAAGCAGCTTTTGCATGTCTTTGTGCCTAAACGTTATTATATGGAAAGAAATGAAAACAGTCGAGAGAAACAAATACAAATTGCAGTCCTAGGCCAAATTTCTGACTTTGTAAAAAATGTATTACTTTCTTTGTTCAGTAATTTTATTTTTGTTTCTCGTTATCTTTTATTATTTCTTCACCTTATCAATACTAGATTATTGTACGAAGAGTTATCGTTAAATTCTAATCCAAGCACACTTAGGTCATATTGTAAGGTTAGCGGGTTGACTGGTTTGTTGTACACAATCCTATTAATTAATACATAGATAAATTGCAACCTAATCTATGTAACCGTCGATAAGGTTGGCGACATACACAATGAAATTAAGAAGTTGTTGTGTAATTTTAAGGGTTCTATCAATTGATTAACCCTCAAGAGCTACCTCAAAAAGTGGTGTTTAATCTATTTTTATTCGATCGATTTTTTCCCCCAAATATGAGATTTTTCAATTCAGCTCTGTAACCTTTTTTTTGGACAACAAAATCTAAAATATTGTTAACTCATATTTGATCACTGCACAAGACTGTAGTTTGTTTTTAGTGTTAGAGTTATGTTGAAAATTAACAATTTTCCGGCGAAGTTATCGGAGTCTAATTTTTTTTTGCTTATGGAAATACTGTCAATTACTGTGATTAAAACTCCAATGATAACTTCCAAAAGCACAGTTAAAATGCTCTTTTGTAGTCCGTTGGCAATTTTCATTCAAATTTTCAGAGATGTTACTACGGTCCAATTTGAGTATCGAGGTACAGTTCGATGGAATGTAATAATTATAATTATTATATCGATACTTCTTTCTCTTTTAACATATATAACTTCTTATATTAACTTCTTCATCTAGATAACAAAATTTGTTGAATTTGTTTTATGGAGGATAATGTGGAAAACATTGATCCTTTAAATCGCTCTTCGTGGATCATTATGTAACCCTCTTCTTTTAGTATAAATGATCGAATCAGTCGATTTGGTTATCTTTTTTCTCATTTCGAACATGCAGCAATTCTCGTAATTCGATTACAGCTCTTTATTATTTTGTTTATTTTTTATGCATTCTTTCATTAAAAACTCATTCCTTTGTATTTGTGTTAAACTGGATTCGTTCGGTGCAATTTCTTATAAAACATTATTATTTACTTAATTAGTTGGTTTACTATTTTTGAATTTGGTATTAGTGAAATATTTTTTTGTTTTATCAAAATTATGCGATAGGTCTAGTAGTGGACGAGATGTTTCTGGTTGAGATTCTTTCTGTATTTATTGAAATCAATGGTTGTGCTTGTATTTTAAGGTCTTTCACAATTTATTGGTATTTCAATATCGAATGTAAATTCTATTTTTGCAATTCCTAGTTTTAAAAATATTTTTAATTTCTTTTACTATGGTTATTCAGATGTATTAATAGATGTCAAGTTTTATTTTTAGAAATTTGGTGTTTTATAATTAAGTTTTCACCATCTTGGTCACCATGATGATGCATCATCAATCATTGTATTCTTCTCTTGTTATGAAACAGTTTTTTTTTAATAAATATTCAAGGTCTTTTATTCACATAACATCGAGTTTATATTACTAGGTTAGCATGAGAAATTATTGCACTTTCTTTAATCAGTATTGGAGCTTGTCTTTGATACACAGTGGTACTCTAGAAAAATATGTTATTTCTAGTATTATCACGCTGTCGCATAGAAAATAGTTATAGATAATTAATATCTAATGTTTCAACCGCAACGTGTTACTCATTAAAGTGTAGAATAAAGATCATCCTCTGTTTCTGAATTAATGTTATAATATGGGAAACTCAATAGTGTATGACAGACCATCATGAGTCCTCCGAGTATGATGTCTCCATCGACGACGGCGGCGTGCTTCACGGGCCACACCGTCTCGTTCCACGAGGACTTCTTCTTGAGCGCGCCGCGTGACGTCACAGCCAACACCGGCCCAGCATTACTGCTACTGCTGCTGCTGCTGCTCGGTACCTCGGTCGTGGAGTCCACAGCGACGGTCGAGGCGGTGGTGGCGACCAGCGCGGTGCTGAGCGGAGTGTCATCGACCCGGGACAGGTTAGTGAGTGTGGTCGGAGCGAACAGTTCCGCGAACACGCTCCCGGACAGTGGGTCAGCGTGCAGCGAGGCGGGGGTCGGGTCACGCGGCTTGTTCCGCAGCTTCCTCCGCTGTAACATGCGAGATATATCGAAAGTGCCGATGAGCGTGTGCGCGTCCCTCCTCTCCCTGAGCAGGTGCGGCGGCAGCTCGTCATCGTACAGCAGGTGCTGTGTCAGAGGCTCTGTGAGGTTGGCGAGGTGTGCGAGGTGCGTGGGGTGCGTGAGGTGCGCGTGTGAGGAGACGAGCGCGACAAGCAGCACGCCGGCCGCCGTCACTCTCACCGCCGCCGCCGCTACACTCATCGCCGGCTTGTACTACATACAAGTGCACCACATTACACACCAC